>OX101826.2:53473863-53506149 GCA_944452925.2 Chrysolina oricalcia
TACGAAAAAAAACACACAATTTGAAAAATCGAAATTTAGGATGTATTTGAAGTATTCCGATGTAGCTAGTTGTTAGAAAATGCTGAAATTTTGAATGTTTAGGAGTCTCGAACTAACACTGAAAATACAGGCATGCAGAAGAGACCAAAATGAAAAAACGAAAAGTAAGACATAATATTTATTTGTGGAATGAAAATGATTATATCAATCAATCATATAATGTAGATTATTTTACAAATGTCAAACTATAAATAAACTGCTCCATTCAAGTTGTTACTATAGTCGGCATAACTTTAAAAAACTAACCCAGGCAAAATCAAAATCCTTGTTGAAACTGTTTAGATTCCAATCGGCTTAGCAAGATTTCTAACTGCCTTTTGGCTTCGCATTGTGGAAAATTGTTCAGATCATAATACTGTGGTGCTATTTTTAATAACCAATCAGCTGAAAACAAAAAAAAAACGATTACATAATACAGAAACATCAATTATTCTTTTATTCCTAACCAGATCCAGCAGAAATATAGTAATAGTATTTATTCGTTTCAAATAGAAACAAAATAAATGACAATTCAATTCAGGACAACACAAACAATATTTGAAACAAACCAAACATTGGTATATAGTTGTAAGAACAAATTGCTTTTTTGTCAGTATTTTATTCTGACTTTAACCAGTATCTCAATTATTTTGGATATAATGAAACCCCACCTTTATAGATGGGGATAACTAATGACAGTTTCAGGAAATTAGGAAATTTCCCACATATCAACGAGTTATTCGTAAGAGTTGCAAGTAGTGAAAACGATGTATCTGGGAGATTTCAGAGAACATTTGCTGTTATTTCATCAATCATGATGCTTTTTTCTATTTGCTATCAGAAATAATTGTTTTTAAACCAAAAATGTTGGGGTCTGCGAAATGAATTTCCGCATTTAATTCAACAGTGAGCTCAATTGGATCATGAATTGCCTTCTTATTGTTGGTTATCTACTTTACAATTTTTTTTATTAGACCAAAAAATGCATCTCATCAAATAATTAACAATGAATCTATTGAAACTCTTTGGGCACAAACTAACCGCAAAACTTGACAGTACAATCGTTTTTTGTGAATCAGGCGTGAAAATACAAAGAACTTTACATGTTTCAATGTCTTCTGTGAGGAGATGAACTTAATCTTCGAAAAGGAAAGTTGCTCAGACATCCGCTAGATGGCAATAATGGTAAAAATAGGTAATATAACGGGGGTTTACTTTTGGTACCACCGCGCACACAGCCAACATTCTTGGTGGTACATTTTATGACCCACTGCCCTTCAAGCAGTTAAAAATTGCCGGAAGGTCAGTATTCCGACTGAAAGATGTATGTTTACTCACGTTTTATATCTGTCACGGTTCTGATGTAGTTTTTCGTAGTCAATACAAATTCATTGTAAATCACCCATTCGGGCTTGTGGTCGAGACAGGTGGATGGATGGAGTTGTACTATTTGGTTGTCTTTGATGGTCAGGTAATGCCCTGTTCTCTCGAGATGTGCGACCTAAAATGAATACTTTGTTAAAGAAAAAAAAATCTCGACTAATTCATAAAATTTAGCGGAGTATCTTCGTTTGTCTAAAAATTTTTCATATAAATAAACCAGTTTGGTAAAAATTTTTCATGAACATACTTTACATCTGAAAAAATACAAGGCCAAAGCATGGTGCAATTCGAAATTTTAGAATAGGTGTATATTGTGGAGAGGTATGAGTGGTAGAAACAATTTGTGGCCTTTAATAATAAGTCTGATGGTAATTCTTCTACATCATATTTTCTACTTAGGACTTGTTGGCATATAAACTCACCTGCATGAAGAAACCGTTCACCAAAGCCTTTCGAATATTAATATAATAGTCTTTGCTGGTGAAATCTGTCGAAGTTCTTTTCAGATTGAACCTATCCATAATTCTAGACAGTTGTTGTCTGACGTTATCGGCGGACTTAAGAGAACGATAATTTACAAAATTATCGTAGCACCATTGCGGATCTTCCTGACCTGGAGTAACAAACATACCATTTTAAGCTAATTCGTCAAATGATTGGGTTTATTAAATGCAACTATCAAATGAAACGTTTTTTCTACGTTCATGCAAAATACAAAACTTTATTGAACTGTATTTAGTGAAAAACTGGTTATTTATTGTACTGAGTGCAATAAAATCTGTATTGAACTCATCTGTCATTCTGCTACAGCATTCTGTCATCATGACAAACATAATAGTCCATTTTCTACGAGATTTGTATTACGTTTTGAACAGTTGCATATTTTATATTATTGTCAATCATATTTATCACATACTAGGATTACAACATTACTAGAAAATGCAATTTAATAAAAATAAAATTTGTTTCTTTGAAAATTATTCTCCAGCTAGATTTGATCAAAGAATGTCTTCCTTACACTTTACCACCTAAATGAAACAGTTTTTGGTTTTTGCACAAACGTAGAAGAAATATGGTATGCAACTCGTGCAAATATTGTTTATTGCACTCGGCGTGTTGTCCAACTCGGCCTGACAGCCTTGAAGGACAATTTCACGTCGAGTGCAATAAACACTTACTTTTTGCACTTGTTGCATAAATAAACTATTAAGATTTTCAATGCTCAGCAACAATTTGGAAAAAAGAGACTACCCGTAGAATAACGATGAGCTATAAATTTATCTGGGAAAATACTTTTGCTTGAATAACAGATTTTTGTAATGAAGGATTCTTTCAACATATTCCAAGAAAATTACGACTCAAACAACCAAATCTCGTTGAATGGAGATACTTGAGGACAGTTTTTACCTATAGAAGAGGCACATTTCAAATATACCAATTAATCTCACTAATTTTTAAATTTTGAAATGACTAACCCCTTCTTTGAAATCTCCTAAAATAATAGAGTTTGGTATAACCCGGTGAATTCAAAAGTGAGACAATATTCACAGCTTATCATGTGAAAAAATATAATTTTGTTTCACTAAAGTATGTGGAACATTCTGTATGATATAATGATAATGTTAAATGTGTCTACTTTCATTTTACCTATATTTTATTGTTTAGTGTGCTGTCAGCCGTTGTCAAGGTCTAATTTATTTTTTATATGTGTTAGCGAGAGTGAGAATACCTATATGTTTTAAAGAGAAACATTCTCAATGGAAAATTGAATCAATACATGACTCCCCTGGAAATGGAAAAACCCTACGATAAAATTGAAGTAACTTTTTTGTAATATCTAACAGAAAACAACTACTTCCCCGGCTAAAGCCACGCTGGACATTGAACTATATCTGATAGATATCTCAATATATATTGAATTGTTTTAGTGCTTTGATCCATTCATCTTGTTGTTTATTAATTCGACCACGATAGAAGTTCATTGTCATATACGACCGACATTGAAATTAGCGAAGTCGCGTGACGAGCTAAAATCGTTGACCGAATGATATAAACATTTCCTTATATAAATACAAGAGGAATGGAATGATGAGAGAGTTAGTAATAGACTCCCATAGAAGAGAGAGCCCCATTGCTCAGTTAGCCTTATAGGCTAGGCCCTTCGGACCTCAGCTGTAAGTATTGGTGTAGTGATAGTTTTAGGTAAGGGTTGTTTTAAGAATCCCATATTTTATTATTGAATGCCCCTTATTTTACAATGTGTATATACCTTTTCGCAATATCCCTGTTGTTAAATGTTTATATTCTTTTGCCACCAGTTTCTATAGCTACACCCCAAATCGCATTTCGTATAAGGGAAACAACTCCTTATACGACTCTAGTAGCTACCCTAGTCACGACAATATACACAGAATCAAATTGATCATAAATTTTCTGAACTATAACAAAATTAATTTTTAAAATTTCTTAATTTTTTTTTCTATTTACAACCTGGGTTTCCCTATCCGAGGCAACATTTCGGTGTGTGTAATGCTCCTCTGTTGCCCGGGAGCGAGAAGAGTCTGATTGTTTCCTGTGTTGTGTTCTTTGTCTCTATAACTCCTAACCTCCACACTTTTGCAGCTGTTGGAGATTCGCTTCAGAGTATGCGAGAATAATTAAATTTCGCATTTTTTCAGATTAGTACTGTTACTGAGTTACCAAGTTTTGTTTTGACAGAAGTCGTAAATAAAAATTTCAAAAAGAAGCAAACTTCAAAAAGATATTCAATTACGCTTTTCACTTTGCGTGCAGCTCTGTAAACCATATTTACGCTCTCATTCGTTCTTTGTACTTGTACAATTATCAATAAATACTCAAAGTTCCTTCGAAAGTTTATTTTGGACAGCCTCCTGACCCCACACTTACGAAATCAAGACTACGTGACCTAAGCTCGCTATCGAAGAATCTATAGCAGCTATAGAATATAATACAGAGGGTACGAGATTATTCTCAGACTTACCTTACGGTGGCCCTCACAATTAGAAAAAAGAGAAGGCCTGGTTAATTTCTCTTTGAGAACAGGCCATAAATATAGAAGAAGATCCAAGATACATAGAAACCCTGGTGTGATCTCTTATAGCTGTGAAACCGACATACAAAAGTGTTAAGGTACGGCCTACTTGATTCGTGATATTTTTACTACGTTGATACCGTTTCACCTCTTTAGCACACAGATGGCGGGCAAAATTACAGATTCATGATGACGCTTGGACAAGTGTCATGTTATGTAATTTTCATCATTGAATTTTATTTGTTGTGATATTCATTAACCATAATTTGTAAACATTCAAATTTCAATCAAATAATTATGACTCAGTACTTCGGAATGTTGGGAACTCCGCTATTTTCGACTTATACGCCATCCATCGACGAATGAAGCCAACGGTATCAGTGCAATTACAGTCTCAACAACTTTGTTGAAACAAAAGCGAATCATTAATAACACCATGGTTTCTATACATCTTGAGAAGATCATAACGAGTGTAAACTTACTTTGTTTGAAAGCGTGGTAGACGTTGAGCAGCGTCAGATGGTCCCCATCGATATGGGCGAAGCGCATCTTGGCGTCGTCGGCGGCTTTCTTCGCTTCGTTCGGTCTGACGAAACACTGTGGGACTAAATATTGGAGCGGGGCAAGGGATGCCCGTATCCAACCAATATAGATGTGCTCGCTCAATCGATTCCTATAGAGCTACCTTAGTAAGAACGTTTTGAGCGAAAATGCAACGCTTTTTCAAGGAATCGACGCTCTCTTGAGAAAGAATTGCCGTTTCACTTAAAAACTACTCAAAATACAGAGATATTCGCATGGGTAGCAGGGTGCGTGAGATAATAAGAAAAGTATTCAGCGGTGAGCCGACAATGGACCTTTTCCACAGTTTTTCCCTTCTCTATTTCCTTCAACTATGTTCGTATGTCACAATTATCAATTTCGGAATTGAACTGTTTTTCTACAATTAACGAATAAAATAAAAAATATGTTTTCTCTTTCTTCTTTAAATGAACAAGTGTTTATGAGAATGAACTATTTCCCGGTATATCATATCATCAACATGCCAAGTACCAAATGAACATCCTGTCAGACAATTTCGAAATACAATCAAATCTATCCAAGAGTGATTTTGTTGAATGAAGGTTTATAAAGATAAAGAAGCTAAGTAAAACTCAATGTTGTCTCTGTTTATGAATGGTTCCAAAATTATATTTCAGATAGAAAACAGTCTGTCTATGTAGGAGACAAATGCAGCACTGAGAAAACTGTCGTCTTTGGAATTTCACAAGGATCCATCTTGGGACCAGTCCTTTTTCTCATTTATATAAACTCTTTAGATGATTTAGATTTATCTGGAAAAATTAAAATGTTTGCTGATGACACCACAATAATATATGGCGGAAAAATTTAACGAGATATTAAAAATGACATGCAAAGTGATCTAGAAAAAATATCATTATCTGCCATAAATTGACATTAAATTATGAAAAATCCTCATTTATGTTAATTACAAAAAATCGTTCAAAGATAATTTGAAAGATCCGATCAAATTCAATAATGAATAGTTTACAATACAGAAATTCTTAGAACTCTTTTTGGATGAAAATTTATCATGGGCAAAATATTTCGAGAACTTAAGGAGGCAGATTTCACCTTTAGTTGGAATTATTTTTAAAATTCGAAATTTGCTTCCTTTCAAATTACTAAAATCCATGTTTTTCGTTGGCATACTCTAAATTTCAAATCCAAATCAATAAATTTACTACTGAATGTACAAAAATGCTAGTTACCGAAAACTGAATTGTAGCCATTGATGGAAAGATAAATTTGATGACAGATATGTCAAAAGTATAAATGAAAGCAGCATAAGTGGAGTTCACAATCAAACTTCTTACGTTTTGCTTTTTACGTTTCAGGAAAGGAAACCTAAAAATCAAAACATGAAAAGTCTGGTTGTGAACGGCTCTTAATGCGGCTCGAAAATAGCACGGATTGGTTTTTTTGTGTGAAAAAAGTCCATTGGTTGTACAAGTCAACCAAACTAGTTTTGTCTCCGAATATTAGATGCTCACTAGAGGATACCTTTCTTTTTATCCAGAGATGAATGGTAGTCGATATGACAGTTACTTTCAATGTATAGAATAGAATAATCTCAGAGGCAAATCTATCTTGGTCAACCTGTAATTGCGAATTGTTACATCCTGTACTTAGTTGAAATGAATAATTTGTGATCTACTTATGTGACATAAATTATTAGTAATCAGATTAAATGTTTATAAATAAATTACGTAAAACAGTTTAGACTTTAAATTTACTACAATATTTTACCATGAATTGGTAGCGCTTTTTCTTGTATGTGTATGTATTTTTGTTTATTTATTATGATGTATTAGTGTATTGGGCTAGTGCCAAAACGAATTCTAAACGCTTAAATTAAGAAAAAAAGTAACAGGCAAAAGTAATTTAAACACGAAAACACTCAAAATGGTGAAATGGGGATGCAGTTTAGGAGTTAAAACAGTTTTTTTGCGATTTACGGCGAAACATGACCTCTTAGCCAAAAATGATCAATTGGAAAGTCGTAGATAATGAAGTAATCGAAAACTTTTGTATCCAACACTTTTCGACATAACCTCAAATTGACCGTCAAAATGGCGAAAAACCAATTTTTCAATATTTTATTTTTCTCTCTCCAATAAATATTTTAATTTAAATGCAAATTTGTAAGAATATGTCTTTTTTTTTGGTGTCTAATGAGCATGATTTTTTCGTAACTTAAAAGACTATAAGTTTTCGAGTTATGTATATGTTTCGAAAAAAATACCCTTATCTCACATGAATAAAATTGTTTTGGTGTTTTTTTGTTTTTCGGAGGTCTATAAGAGATCATTTTAATTATTGAAATGTCTACTTTCCAATGGTCTATGTAACTTGGTGGTTTAATGGTCGTTAAACCGCTTAAAATTGAGAAAAAGTTTCTATGAATCATGATTTTCTCAATATTTTCAATGATTTTCGACTCTCTTCATTATTTTTACAACAAAGAGTAGTTTATATTAAATAATTCATAATAATAACATTGGAATAATTACTACAAAATTAATTTAATAGTATCATTTTTATTATTTTCTACAACTATTGAAAATCATTGAAAACATTGAGAAAATCATGATTTAAAGAGACTTGTTGCCGGTTTTTCTCAATTTTAACGATAAATAAACCACCAACTTACATAGACCATTAACAAAATTAAAACAAATATTGGAAAAAAAATCAATTTATTTTGATGATGTGAAATTTTACAATGAACTTCCAAATTGTTTAAGAACATGGTAAATTGCGATTAAAAAATAATCAAAAGAAATTGAATCCATTCTAATTCTGATTTCATGATTTTATTTATTAATTTATTCTTAATGTTTTATTCACCTTCATGTTATTTGCATTGTGTTTTTTTTCCTCTTATAACCTGTATGTTTCTTGGGAAAATAAATTGAATTGAAGTGAACAGTGGATGAACTCTGAATATTTTTCCATTATCAAAATATTTTGTCATAGATGATTATTGGTTTGGGATTTGGTCATTCTTCTAGGTAAGAATATTAGGGGTTGAATATTGTGAGGCTTATATTCAAAATGAAACATTCTTTTAGCTGCAAGATAGTAATATTTCCTTGAGTGTCAAACGACCAGCACATATTTTGCTTTAAACTTGGTTCTTCAGAAAGCGTTGACTTTTCATTTCAGACAAATGACCAGCAGATCCCACACGAGTTTCTCCTCACATTTTCCGCTAAGAGTTCACGTTTCGCCGCAAATCGCAAAAAACAGTTTTCATACCCTAGACTGCATCCCCACTTCACCATTTTGAGTGTTTTCGTGATTCAATTATTCTTTTCCTCAAAGTTGGAACCTCAACGAAACAACTACTTCCCTGGCTGATGCCACGACGGATATTTAACTACATCTGACAGATATTTTTGCAACGTTCTTCCAAGAAGATTCATTTGCAAGTGCTCATTGTAGACAAAGAAAAGATTATCCTTGATTTGGCTAGGGATGACCACCTGCGGACATGTTTCGAGGTTGTTGCCTCTCATCAGTGCAAGGGTAGGTCCGACAACTTTGAGTTGTCTTGTCCCTGCCAAATGAATTATAATCCATTGTTTATCTAACAACTCCCTACGGATGTATATGTGACAGCTGACACAGAGTCATCTCAAAGAGACTAATCAAACGGACTACAGCCTTCTAGAAACTGTCTCGAGAAGCGTCCTTCGTGAATAAATACCGATGTACTTTTTTGTGATATTATAAATTAGAAGTTAGACTTTATCTTTAAAAATAAATTGTTTAAAACCGTTTAGACTGTAAATATACAATGTTATCATCATTATATCAATTCAGCAGCGAATAAACAACACGAGAAAACTCCCAATCATCAATTAATACCTGACAACATCGCCGTTACCGACAAAATCTCGTTGGAGCAGTTGTGGTTGCAACTGGCGATCAGCATCTTGGCCAGCTGCGGGTCGAGCGGAAATTCGGCCATGACGGCGCCGAGGTCCGTCAGATTCCCGTCGTCGTCCAGGGCGGCCAGGTAGTTGAGCAACTCCAAGGCCCTCATGAGGGTTTCGGGCGCGGGCGGGTCCATGAAGTCGAAGTGCACCAGATCGTCTATTCCGAGCTTTTTCAACTGGAGTACCACGGATCCCAAGTTCGACCTTGAAACAACAATTCAAATGTGCAGTGAAGTCCAAGAGTGAGGAAATGACTTCGCCCTAGATTATTCAGTAATAATAATAATAATTTGACATTGACGAAGTAATGGTTTGTATATAAAATTTAAAAAAAACAAGCTGAATATCGAAAATGGAAGTATTCCATTTTCGCCTGTATATAAATCCTTTATTTAGTAGAACTGCTAATAGTAAATAAGTTATAAAAACAGTGTGTCATAACCAAAAATATATAAAATCTAAAAACATTAATATAAAAGTCATGAATGAGGTCAGGACACTTACAATAAATTAATATGAAATAATAACAATACAGTCAAGACACTCTTGCAATATAAAACAACTCTTGACACTTTCAAAACCATATTAATTTGTAGGTTTATCATTAAAAATATTACGTAAAACATCTTGGAAAAAATGGTTTAAATAATTCCCTTAGCAAGTGATTTTTTTTATTTTTGACTCCAAAAACCTCCAAACGGTTTTTTATTCATGTTTCTACGTCGAACCGTTAAAAAGTTAACAGGGGGGGGCTGAAAAAGCCGCACTGTATACGTTTATTTAGTTTAAAAACTAATACTTACAAAACAAAAATATGTTAAAACAGCACAATTACACCTTATCAACAATGCACAGTCGTTAAAAATATATCTATATATAAAAATGTTACTGTTGTATATAAAAATATAAAATTAACATTATTTTACAAAATATATTAGGGATTGCTTCCTTCCAACAAATGTTTTTTCAGAGTCATTTTGAAAGAATTGAGAGAGTGTGCAATTTTTATTTCAGGTGGTAGCTCGTTGAATGCTCTTAAGCCTTTGATAAAAAAGGAGTTTTGAAAAAATCTTTTGTGAAATTGAGGAATGTAGAAATCTCTTCTAGCTCTCATTTCATAGTGGTAAAATTCAAAATTATAGTTTACTTTATCTTTCAACTAGTCTGGTACACTTCCATTTCATATTTTAAATACAAAAATGAGTGCCTGATAAATAAAAATTCGAGTACTGATAACCACTGTGCGCATTGATCGGTTTTGCAATTTTTGAAATCTATATATTTCAATTTGATTCAGTAAATACAAAATAGTTGAGCAGTAAGTGAAATGGGGAAGTATAATAGTATTGTTTATAATCCTTTTGGTCCATTGATTGAGATATCTTGAACAGCTATATAAACAATTTACTTTAAAAGATATTGTTTTTATTAAATAGTTGCATGTTCTTTGAAAGTTATTCTATAATCAACTATAATACCAAGACCTTTGAATTTTTCAACATGTTCTATTATTTCATTACCAATTCTTATGTCCATGTTCTTTATGACAAAATTGGTATAATTTCTTTCATTAGCAATGAGCATGGATTTAGTTTTATTACCATTAATTTTTAGCAGGTTTCCACAGCACCATTCTTGTATTTGATATATCGAATTGTCAAGAGCTTGTACCAAAAGCACCGGGTCTAATGTAGAGAAATATTAAAGTGTCATCAGCAAACAAATGAATTTTACAATTTCCTTAATACCATCAATATATATCAAGAACAATAAAGGCCCAAGAACACTTCCCTATGGAACCCCATAGCCATTTTCTATTTCCTCAGGGAGTTCATTATTGAACCTTAGTTTCTGCTATCCAGATAATTAGCTAGCCATTGCAGTATATATCTTTATTTCTCAAATTGAAAGGTACAGTTGTTGCAATAATTTTACAATGTACAATAATTGGAGAAGATATCAACGACATTAAGCCGGCAGGTAGAAAGGAGTCAAATCCAGATACGGTAATTAACGCACAAGACTACCTAAATCAGAATAAATACAATCTTCGCAGACGGAATCTGCAGTCATCTGAGATTATTCATGATGTATAAGCCTCTGAAGAAGCTAGCCACTCGCGCCTGCGAAACGTTAGGAAGAAATTCCAAAGAACGACGGCCTTCAAACCCGAGTGAAAATTGTGACACTGAATTGGAGAAGAGTGTCAAAAGCATATGTCTAAGGTTGTAAATATAAAAATGTAAAGTCGGACAGAACTAACAATTAGGTAAATGTAAAATTAATTGAGTAATTCATTATCAATGCATTGAAGATGATAAGCCATCTATATTATGAATATGAGTGAGCTTTTGCTCAGTCTACAATTTATAGTATTTCAATAAATTCCTGAAAGGTATAACAGTTCATTTGAAGTAGCAGTTTCTTCAGCCTATATTTGAACACATGAGAACTTGGAGAATCCTTGATATCTTCGGGAAGAATATTGTAGAATTTACTGCCATTAAAATCTACACGTTTTTCATACAATGCTGTTCTATGAGCATTTGACACCAGAAGACCCTTGGAACGAGTAATGTGGATATGCTTGAAAGATTGATTTATGTCTAAATACATATGCACAAGATTCTAATATATGTGCTGGCGACTGTCAGAGTATCTTAGTTGAGCAATTATTCTTATCACATATTTTTGAATTAGTAATACCCTTTGCACGGCTGCACCAGTGCCCCAGTACCCTCGATACCAACACATCTTAATTTTTGAATCAACCTATCTCGATCTACAGTTTCGAACCTGTCCATTGAATTTCTCTTAGACTTTTTTTTCCAGTCATCAAGACCACATTGGAAGGCTGTTTCACAGCCATGCTTACTTCGAAAACCTGACTGAACATTTTTAACAATTTTATTTTCTTCTACAAAGCTTACTATTTGCTCATATACTGTTTCTTCCAAGGATTTTTTGAATAGAGCTCAGCATATTGACTGACCTCAAATCAGAAGCGTTGTTAAGGTTTGTAATTTTTGGTATTGGGATGATAGTTGAAATTTTCTGGTCATTGGGAAATGTGCTCGTCTCTAGTGATGTAATAATGAGGTTCAGCAACGGTTCTTTAATGGTATCAAACTTATCAAAGCAATTTTTAATGAAAACCGTGTTTATGTCATCGGTGCTTCACACATGTATATCTGTGATAAATAAATCGATTGATTGATTGACCAAGAAATATTTACCTCAATATTTCGGGATACGTATTGTCCTGCATTTCATTCTTGAAAGCCTTTTCCGTGTACAGCCTGAAACACTTTCCGGGCTTGGTCCTACCGGCACGACCGGCCCTCTGTTGCGCGGACGCCTTACTTATGGGGGAAACCAGCAGAGACTCCACTCTTATCCTCGGATTGTAGACCTTCTGTTTGGCGAATCCGGGATCGATCACGAACACCACGCCGTCGATGGTCAAAGAGGTCTCGGCGATGTTGGTCGACACGACCACTTTACGACCGATCGCCCCGTTCGCTTTGGTCGGCGGCGGGTCTTCGAAAATGCGCTGTTGTAGATTAGGCGGAAGGGTGGAATACAGAGGGATGCATTTCAGTTCGCCCACTTCGGGACCCAAGTTGTCGATTTCTCTCTTTATTCTTTTGCAAGCCACTTCGATCTCTTCCTGGCCCGTGAGGAAAAGCAATACGTCTCCTGAAAACATTCAGGGCAATTTGTTATACTTAATAATAATAATAAGATCTTTATTGATTATATAAATAATACTACAAATATGAATATAATCAAATGGCCATCGACCTAAGTCCTTCAGCCTGTACATTTTTTTTAATGGTGGTACTTCCTTAGATTTTAAGTAAACAACATTTACATAACTGAAATGTAAAAAAAAATATATACCGTTTGTCTCACTAAGTTAGAACCATATGGAAAACTTTTTTATTATTCATTTTAGGAAAAAAATGTATTCTTCATAAAAAGTTCTGCATGTTCTAAAATCTAAAATTCAATCATCAGATATCAATTTTTTTCAGTAGTATACACAGTGTGACAAAAAATTCGAATTTTACTCAAGAGTAAAGTACCTTTATATTTGAAAGTATCAAAAATTCTTATAGAAAAAAGTTGTTCAGAATTGAAAATTTCGTTCAAATATGCGTCCATTGTTTAGAATTCGGATTGATTAGAAATGAATAATTAAACGAGTGGTACAGCCACTTATCGAATTCGATTTGTTGATGGGTTGCAACAATTTTCTTGCTCGCCGAAAGTATGTTGCTGTCGATACCGAAATCATTTGCGAACTGATCTGTGTGCCTGTAAACCACCTTTTTTCGCGAAAATAAAAATGAAGAGAAAAAACGCCGAGCCCCGATACCTCGAGCCAAATGGATATAACAAAAAACTGAATAGCAATGATTTTCATCATAATGAAGTTTAAATAAATAAATGAATGAGAATATTCCCTAAATTACCCAAATATATATATATATATATATATATATATATATATATATATATATATATACAGGGTGAACGGACTAAACATCCATAGACATTGAAAAATTGGGATATGTTATTTTGAACTTTTTTTTATTTTGAATGAATATTTATCTCTTTTTATTATGTAACACATGATCACCTTTCCGTTTCTCACTGTTTTCTAACAATTTTGCGATTTGAACAAATAATGAATGCATATGCATATATTGTACAAATACGAAAATAGATACAAATGTAAGTGGATGCAATTGCATATTTAAACGTAATTTTTAGTTCTGAACAACTTTTTTCTATAAGAATTTTCGATATTTTCAAATATAAAGGTACTTTATTCTTGAGTAAAATAAACATTTTTTGTCACACCGCGTTTACGACTGAAAAAATTTGATATCTCATTATTGTATTTTAGATTTTAGAACATGCAGAACTTTTTATGAAGAATAACTTTTTTACCTAAAATGAATAATAAAAAAGTTTTCCATATGGTTACAACTTAGAGGAACAAACTGTATATGTTCAATTTTCTGTTATACTTAATTATCCCTATTGAAGTGAAATATTAATGACGTGTAGCAAAACATGACTTATCATCCCTATGGTGTTTTTTATAAACTTGATATCTACTTGGCTGCAGATTTATTTTACAATTTATTATCAATTCTAATGAGATCTTTCAATTCGAGTTGGTTAAAAAATTCGAAATTACACTGCACAATGATTTCACTTTGCCATTCTTCAGTAGCTTTAATCGTGTTAACAATATCTTCTAAACTTGTTTAAAAATATTTATTAAAAGCTTCTGCTATTTCAGACACTTTTTCAAGCACTTTTACTTGACCTTCAGTTTCAAATTCTATATTGTTTATAACACTGGTATTAGTTTTTGTATCTATTAATGATTTTATGGTTTTCCACACAAGTTTCTGATTATTTGAAATCAAATCAATTTTGTTATAATAATAATCTTGTTTTTTCATCTTAAGTAAACTAGGTTTGAACGTGAGTGGGCCCGTATCAGGCCCTCCGCTGCGGCCAATGGCCTATTGTGGCTCTAAACTAACTACATCGTTTCTTAGTCTTTTGTTACGTGATGTTCGCATAGTTCTTATTGAATTAACATTTTGAAAAGGTGGAACATTTTCTTCCAAGGAATAAATGAATAAATCTGATCTGATTTCAAAACTTCAATGGCCCTATTTATTTCCAGATGTTAAAACCAAGTTCATGCTAAATCCCAGATCAATCAGTGAAGTATATTTTGTGTGATACAAATACAGACAGACTCACAGGCACCGTTCGATTTTTATTGATTGTTATTGAATAATTTACCGTTTTACATACCCGCAATTTCTTCACACATATGTATTTGAATAACTGTTCTTATCGCAGCCTCTAGATAGTCTCTCTCAGGTTCCGGAGTGTAGAAAATCTCCACAGGGTGGGTGCGTCCCGGAACATTCATAAGCGGTGCATTATCAAAGTACTGCTGGAACTTTCCTGCATCTAAAGTGGCACTCATGATAACGAGTTTCAGATCTTTGCGCTGTTTGATGACTTCTTTCAATACGCCCATCAGAATATCTGTAGCCAGAGTACGTTCGTGAGCCTCATCAAGAAGGATGCACTGGTAGGCTTCAAGCATAGGATCACTCATTCCTTCTCTGAGCAACATACCGTCAGTCATGTATCTAAAAAATGGAATTGAGTTTTAAGCAAAGTGATTTGACATAATTCTCATTGCATAACAATTATTCCAAAATTTATCACACAGTGTATCGACATGAGGACTCCTAATGATTCCGTGATCCAACATGAGACCAAGCATCTTTGTTATTGAGTTGGAGACCATCTCAACTTGGTTATCTTCATATATTTTAAATGTCTCAGATGGGTTATGGTTAGTGAATTTCATCAATGCTGTTTTGCTGATGTTGAGAGACAAGTGATTTTTTTCAGACTGTGTGATGACTTATCCATAAGTGGTCTCAGTTGTTTCAGTGAGTCTTACTGCATTCTGTTCAATGATAAGGAAACTAGTATCATCTGCATATGGGTCAAGCTGTAGATGAAAATAAGAGGCTCTTTTCACACAAAATAACAGACACAAACGTCTATACTACTTTTTGTAGTAGTAGTAGTGGTAGTTTATTTAAAATAGGTAAGCCTAATATACAAACATCTTGATTAAATATAAAAAATTTACATCACACATATATGAAAATATAACAGGCAGTTGATAGTTATACATGATAAGACAGTAATACAAGATAAGACAGAAATACAAGATAAGGCAGTAATAGACTCGGAATCCTTTAACAATAATATCGATAATATTGAACAAAGATAACATAGAATTATTTTTCCACAAAGATGTTGTAAACACTCCAATTTAATACGTCAATATGTCCAACAATCATAGAGTTTTAATATACTTTGACAATGATGACTTGAAACAAGATAAAGATACTGGTGATTTTATGTTCATAGGCAGTAAGATAGTTCGTAAAAGAAACTCCCGGTTTTCGCCACAGCAAAATCGCTTTGTAGAATTTTTTAAACAAGAAATAGTGAAAAAAGTTACGACTTTTTTGTTTTTTTGAGAATATCTCAAAAAGTATTGGAGGAATCGTTTTACAGTCAATATAACTTTTGTAGAGAATTATAAAACCTACAAAATGCTTTTCCATAAGTCCATATCGATGCATTTTTCACTGAGAAAATCCGGAAAAACTTCGAAAAAAGAGAATTTTTTAAAAAAAATCGTAATTTTTATAAATCTGAACAATATTGCGGAAACTGTTAGATAATAACATGTGGTTCAACTGTGCGCAAGATGGTTTCTGTGCAATGTGTAGTTTTTACAGTTGAGTTATAAACAATTTCAGTACAAATCTTTCTAAATGCGCCGATGCAAGGGAAATTATTTTATTCAATTTCTGTAAACGGCATTGGAAGCAGAGATCAATATCTACAATTTGTATATTTTGGATTTTCACCTGGGAGGTAGGAAATGTGTTAAAAATGTCACTGGAAGTTACTCTAAATGCTTCAAAGTGCACCCGAGGTCGCCCGAACTCAACTAGAGTTAACTTCAATACAACTTCGGGTGACTTCGAATGTACTTTGAAGCGTTTTGATAAACTTTCAGTGACATTTTCGACACATTTTGCATCTCTCAGGTGAGAATCCAAAGTATACAAATTGTAGATATTGATCTCTACTTCCAGATGCCGTTTACAGAATTTGAATACGACGATTTTCCTTAAATCGGCACATCCTTAATTGCCCTTAAATTGTTAATAACGTGATTGTGCAAAAACTAAACATCGGACAGAAAACATCTTGCGCACAATTGATCCACATATATTATCTATCAGTTTCCACAATATTGTTTGTCCATCTTCAGATTTATAAAAATTATAAATTTTTGAAAAAAGGTAACTTTTTCGAGGTTTTCCCGGATTTTCCAAGTGGAAAATGCACCGATCCGGTCGTATGAAAATCCGTTTTGTAGGTTTTATAAATCTCTACAAAAGTTCCATAGAGTTTAAAACGATTCTTTGAATAATCTTTGTGATATTCCCAAAAGACCAAAATTGTTGTATTTTTTTTTTCTATTGCTTGTTTAACAAATTCTACAAAGTGATTTTGCTGGGCGAAAACCGAGGGGAAAAAAACCTCTATAGCTTGGTCTAATAGGCAACTACTTGTACTTTTGAATTTAAGTAATTCAGAAAATCATTGGTGATTATGATTGACATAGTCAAAAGCTCTGGAAAAGTCAATGAATAAACTACAAATTTGTATTTTGATATTACTTGTTCAGTGCTTTAATTTCGCATAAACTATAATGATTAGAATAGTAGTAAAATACGTTACTAACTGATTTTGCAAGTTGAGATCCAATAGCTTGAATTTACTGGAAAGGAGACTAACTGCTCTGTAATTTCTATAAATATTGGATTCGCATTCAGAGTTCTAAAATCAGTTGGAATATAAAATATCCAATTATTAACTCCAAGAGCATATAAGCTACGTTTTAAACTATTTTTTCGTTTATGAGCACATTGATGAAGACTTACTTTTTTTCCACTAATGGTTCAACTTGCCATTAATTCATTGCATGCATTTCATGATCAGACTCATACCAGTTTGATACTGTTTGACTGATCATGCTATTCCATCATAGATATAATAATAATTGACTAAATACCATTTCATAATTCAACAATTGTTTCTTAAAATTGAGAAATGGGGTATACCTTTATTTTATCCATGTAGCATTGAATTATGAATAAACATTATTGATGTTGTGAGGTCTAAAATAAACAATACCTGTCCAAAATATTGCTAATCTTTCAAATACTTACTTCAGAATTGTTTTAGCAGATGAACAATCCTCAAAACGTATACTATAACCCACTTCTTGTCCTAGGGCGACATCCATTTCTTCAGATACTCTTTGTGCAACAGACATGGCTGCAACCCTTCTCGGTTGGGTACAACAAACTGCCTTGGTACCTACCGTTCTTGAATATTCCACACACCATTGCGGTATCTGCGTGGTCTTTCCAGACCCCGTTTCTCCGACCAGTACTATACACTGGTGTTCTGAAAGGACCCGCATAAAATCGGCACGATATTCAAAGACAGGCAAACCAATCCTTTTCCTGAATAGTTCATGATATTTTTGTGTATATGGTAATCCTGTGTAAGGATTCGTTGCACCAGATGGTGCAGTGGAAGTTAAGGCAGTGCTAATTCCGCGTTCTTCCCTGAAATTGACAAATATACACAAATACATTTGTGGGCAGGTGTATACCATACCTTTTTTTTTTAATGAAAGGATCCATAACTTCAATTCTTCGTTTGGACATTTTGTGAGAATTATTTTACTACTAAATATGCAATACTAACAATTAAGGATTCCCGAGTATTATATTATTTAATACCGCCAGTCTGCCACTAAAAGGCTCAAAGCATGCAAACCAAACGACAAACAAAAACCAACTTGCCCAAAAATTCAAAATGTCGTGTGTCAAACTGTCAAATGTCAAATCATTTGCAGTGTTGCAAAAGATGAAAAGAATAGAGAAGGCCAGATACTATGAGGTGCGTTTCAATTTAACGTCTGTCGTCCGGTAACGGACGATGTATGACGTCATAGTTGTTTCGTCGGGCGATATCTGTCAGATTGAATTTTGAAACGCTCTCCTAAATCGTGGGGTAAATAGTTGACGGTCGGACGTTCCACTCAAGAATTTTGAAACGACGGAATGAAGTTTTCGGACAAGACGTTCTAATATCGAAACGCTTCATAAGAAAAGTTAAACGTCGGACGCACGACGGACGAAATATTGAAACGCACCTATGGAGTCCGGGCCGGGGTGCATATCACAGGGTGGGTGGTCTGTGGTGCATATTCGTAACCGTCGCAGCTTATTGCACAGTCTGAGAGTAAAGATCTATGCCGATCCATGCCGAACCAAATTACGTAAATGCGTACGTTATTAGCCAACCTTGCCTACCTTAATTTTTTACTTGTTACCCCCCAATCTAACAATTAACCGTAGCAATTCCACCTTTTTTGCAAAATGATTGTGATACTTAAAAGATGGCAAACCTAGCAAACTCTGACTCTCCTATTGTGCTACGTTCGATGCGAACATGTGTCCGGGGCCTTTGAAATACTCTCATAAAGGCTTGTTCATACCCTCGCGAATTTCGCAATTTTTCTGCGAATAAAATGGGTGCCAGTCATGCCGGACAAATCCACGGACATTGCAACGATTATATACAACAGTCCAGCATGACTGGCAGCCGTTTTAGGCTGGATTCCCACAGATCCGATGATACGAAAATGTTCTGATTGGTAGGTGTGACAACAAATCAACCAATCTGGACATTTTTCCAACCAATCAGAACATTTTCGTACCATCGTATCATCGGACGTCGGATCTGTGGGAATTCAGCCTTATTCGCAGAAAAATTGAGAAATT
The DNA here is from genome assembly GCA_944452925.2 of Chrysolina oricalcia. NCBI lineage: Eukaryota > Metazoa > Arthropoda > Insecta > Coleoptera > Chrysomelidae > Chrysolina > Chrysolina oricalcia. Next base: position 53,493,348 of record OX101826.2, read on the forward strand.
CGCGAGGGTATGAACAAGGCTTAGGTGTTCCGTGGTCGAGCTAGTTCGTGACGTGCAGACGCAGAGGTCGCATCTGTCGTCGTCGATCTTTCAAATAAAATAACCACGAAAAAAATTGGCTTTGTTTTCATTTTTTTTAAGTATTATTCGAAAAGTACGTCGAATTGCGTAAAACTGCTTACGTATTTGACTTCTACGGCACGAGATCGTCCTGTATGGCAAATTTGAAGCCAATCCGAGGTTAATAAATTTGTCGAAAAACTTCGAGAGGGTCCCCTTGAAAAATCGACATTCTCCGACCGAGACAGGCCACCAAATTCACTATGAATGATCTAGGAAGGATGCTCAACAGCGGAATAGTGAAATTTCTTTCTAAAATATATGTATAGGGTGTGACACAAGTAAGAATGATTAACAAAGAGTTTTTAATTGTTTTAGCATAATTAATCGATTTTTGGACATCAAATCGAGTTAGTTTAGTGATATTTAGCGTTCCTAGATCATTATTCAATCATAGTTAATTCGGTGGCTGTTGGGGAAAGTGTAATTTTTAGGTGTTGAAAAAAAAACAAGGTTAGGTTAGGTTCTGTTTTCTTTTTTCGGTGAAAATTCAAACAATTTCGTAGCTCGAAATGTACCAACAGGAGGATCTCGAGCAGCAAAATCCAGAAGTGCAATCGGTTTTGGTCCATCTCTACGGTTTCCGAGTTATTGCGATTTTCCTACGGAAAAAGACAGAAAATTTGAAAAAAACTCAATCGCAAAGATATTTATAATAAATAATTTCCTCGATTTTTACGACGCGAGTCACGTCGAAATAACACAGAAGCTATTAAACACATCAATAACAATGCGTACACATAGAAAAATATCTGTACCAAACCGTAGGGGAGATGAGAATCGCAAAAATATTTTAAAAAAAACATTTACTCGATTATTACGGCGGGAATCACTTTGAAATAACACAGAGGCCATTTAACACGTCAATACCAATGCGTACATATAGAAAAATATCTGTACCAAACCGTAGGGGAGATGGAAATCGCAAAAATATATATATAAAAATAATTTTCCCGATTAGTACGGCGAGAGTCACCTCGAAATAACACAGATGCTATTAAACACTTCAATACCAATGCGGACACACAGAAAAATATCTGTACCAACCCGTAGGGAAGATGGAAATCAGAAAAATATTCTTAAAAATCAATTTTCTCGATTATTACGGCGCGAGTCACCTCTATATAACACAGAGGCTATTAAACTCATCAATACTAATGTGTACACATAGAAAAATATCTGTACCAAACCGTAGGGAAGATGGAAATCTCAAAAATATTTATAAAAATTTATTTTCTTAATTATTACGGCGCGATTCACCTAGAAATAACACAGAGACTATTAAACATATCAACACCAATACGTACACATAGAGTAATATCTGTACCCAAACCGTAGGGAGAATGGAAATCGCAAAGATATTTATAATAATTAATTTTCTCGATTATTACGGCGCGAGTCACGTCGAAATAACACAGAGGCTATTAAACACATCAATACCAATGCGTACACATAGAAAAATATCTGTACCAAACGGTAGGGAAGATGGAAATCGCAAAAATATATATATATATATAAAAATAATTTTCTCGATTAGTACGGCGCGACTCACCTCGAAATAACACAGATGCTATTAAACAATTTAATACCAATGCGGACACACAGAAAGATATCTGTACCAACCCGTAGGGAAGATGGAAATCAGAAAAATATTCTTAAAAATCAATTTTCCTAATTATTACGGCGCGAGTCACCTCTTTCTAACACAGAGGCTATTAAACTCATCAATACTAATTTGTACACATAGAAAAATATCTGTACCAAACCGTAGGGACGATGGAAATCGCAAAAATATTTATAAAAATTAATTTTCTCAATTATTACGGCGCGAATCACCTAGAAATAACAGAGACTATTAAACACATCAATACCAATACGTACACATAGAATAATATCTGTACCCAAACCGTAGGGAGGATGGAAATCGCAAAGATATTTATAATAATTAATTTTCTCGATTATTACGGCGCGAGTCACGTCGAAATAACACAGAGGCTATTGAACACATCAATACCAATGCGGACACACAGAAAGTTTAGGTTAGGTTAGGTTAGGTTAGGTTAGGTTAGGTTAGGTTAGGTTAGGTTAGGTTAGGTTAGGTTAGGTTAGGTTAGGTTAGGTTAGGTTAGGTTAGGTTAGGTTAGGTTAGGTTAGGTTAGGTTAGGTTAGGTTAGGTTAGGTTAGGTTAGGTTAGGTTAGGTTAGGTTAGGTTAGGTTAGGTTAGGTTAGGTTAGGTTAGGTTAGGTTAGGTTAGGTTAGGTTAGGTTAGGTTAGGTTAGGTTAGGTTAGGTTAGGTTAGGTTAGGTTAGGTTAGGTTAGGTTAGGTTAGGTTAGGTTAGGTTAGGTTAGGTTAGGTTAGGTTAGGTTAGGTTAGGTTAGGTTAGGTTAGGTTAGGTTAGGTTAGGTTAGGTTAGGTTAGGTTAGGTTAGGTTAGGTTAGGTTAGGTTAGGTTAGGTTAGGTTAGGTTAGGTTAGGTTAGGTTAGGTTAGGTTAGGTTAGGTTAGGTTAGGTTAGGTTAGGTTAGGTTAGGTTAGGTTAGGTTAGGTTAGGTTAGGTTAGGTTAGGTTAGGTTAGGTTAGGTTAGGTTAGGTTAGGTTAGGTTAGGTTAGGTTAGGTTAGGTTAGGTTAGGTTAGGTTAGGTTAGGTTAGGTTAGGTTAGGTTAGGTTAGGTTAGGTTAGGTTAGGTTAGGTTAGGTTAGGTTAGGTTAGGTTAGGTTAGGTTAGGTTAGGTTAGGTTAGGTTAGGTTAGGTTAGGTTAGGTTAGGTTAGGTTAGGTTAGGTTAGGTTAGGTTAGGTTAGGTTAGGTTAGGTTAGGTTAGGTTAGGTTAGGTTAGGTTAGGTTAGGTTAGGTTAGGTTAGGTTAGGTTAGGTTAGGTTAGGTTAGGTTAGGTTAGGTTAGGTTAGGTTAGGTTAGGTTAGGTTAGGTTAGGTTAGGTTAGGTTAGGTTAGGTTAGGTTAGGTTAGGTTAGGTTAGGTTAGGTTAGGTTAGGTTAGGTTAGGTTAGGTTAGGTTAGGTTAGGTTAGGTTAGGTTAGGTTAGGTTAGGTTAGGTTAGGTTAGGTTAGGTTAGGTTAGGTTAGGTTAGGTTAGGTTAGGTTAGGTTAGGTTAGGTTAGGTTAGGTTAGGTTAGGTTAGGTTAGGTTAGGTTAGGTTAGGTTAGGTTAGGTTAGGTTAGGTTAGGTTAGGTTAGGTTAGGTTAGGTTAGGTTAGGTTAGGTTAGGTTAGGTTAGGTTAGGTTAGGTTAGGTTAGGTTAGGTTAGGTTAGGTTAGGTTAGGTTAGGTTAGGTTAGGTTAGGTTAGGTTAGGTTAGGTTAGGTTAGGTTAGGTTAGGTTAGGTTAGGTTAGGTTAGGTTAGGTTAGGTTAGGTTAGGTTAGGTTAGGTTAGGTTAGGTTAGGTTAGGTTAGGTTAGGTTAGGTTAGGTTAGGTTAGGTTAGGTTAGGTTAGGTTAGGTTAGGTTAGGTTAGGTTAGGTTAGGTTAGGTTAGGTTAGGTTAGGTTAGGTTAGGTTAGGTTAGGTTAGGTTAGGTTAGGTTAGGTTAGGTTAGGTTAGGTTAGGTTAGGTTAGGTTAGGTTAGGTTAGGTTAGGTTAGGTTAGGTTAGGTTAGGTTAGGTTAGGTTAGGTTAGGTTAGGTTAGGTTAGGTTAGGTTAGGTTAGGTTAGGTTAGGTTAGGTTAGGTTAGGTTAGGTTAGGTTAGGTTAGGTTAGGTTAGGTTAGGTTAGGTTAGGTTAGGTTAGGTTAGGTTAGGTTAGGTTAGGTTAGGTTAGGTTAGGTTAGGTTAGGTTAGGTTAGGTTAGGTTAGGTTAGGTTAGGTTAGGTTAGGTTAGGTTAGGTTAGGTTAGGTTAGGTTAGGTTAGGTTAGGTTAGGTTAGGTTAGGTTAGGTTAGGTTAGGTTAGGTTAGGTTAGGTTAGGTTAGGTTAGGTTAGGTTAGGTTAGGTTAGGTTAGGTTAGGTTAGGTTAGGTTAGGTTAGGTTAGGTTAGGTTAGGTTAGGTTAGGTTAGGTTAGGTTAGGTTAGGTTAGGTTAGGTTAGGTTAGGTTAGGTTAGGTTAGGTTAGGTTAGGTTAGGTTAGGTTAGGTTAGGTTAGGTTAGGTTAGGTTAGGTTAGGTTAGGTTAGGTTAGGTTAGGTTAGGTTAGGTTAGGTTAGGTTAGGTTAGGTTAGGTTAGGTTAGGTTAGGTTAGGTTAGGTTAGGTTAGGTTAGGTTAGGTTAGGTTAGGTTAGGTTAGGTTAGGTTAGGTTAGGTTAGGTTAGGTTAGGTTAGGTTAGGTTAGGTTAGGTTAGGTTAGGTTAGGTTAGGTTAGGTTAGGTTAGGTTAGGTTAGGTTAGGTTAGGTTAGGTTAGGTTAGGTTAGGTTAGGTTAGGTTAGGTTAGGTTAGGTTAGGTTAGGTTAGGTTAGGTTAGGTTAGGTTAGGTTAGGTTAGGTTAGGTTAGGTTAGGTTAGGTTAGGTTAGGTTAGGTTAGGTTAGGTTAGGTTAGGTTAGGTTAGGTTAGGTTAGGTTAGGTTAGGTTAGGTTAGGTTAGGTTAGGTTAGGTTAGGTTAGGTTAGGTTAGGTTAGGTTAGGTTAGGTTAGGTTAGGTTAGGTTAGGTTAGGTTAGGTTAGGTTAGGTTAGGTTAGGTTAGGTTAGGTTAGGTTAGGTTAGGTTAGGTTAGGTTAGGTTAGGTTAGGTTAGGTTAGGTTAGGTTAGGTTAGGTTAGGTTAGGTTAGGTTAGGTTAGGTTAGGTTAGGTTAGGTTAGGTTAGGTTAGGTTAGGTTAGGTTAGGTTAGGTTAGGTTAGGTTAGGTTAGGTTAGGTTAGGTTAGGTTAGGTTAGGTTAGGTTAGGTTAGGTTAGGTTAGGTTAGGTTAGGTTAGGTTAGGTTAGGTTAGGTTAGGTTAGGTTAGGTTAGGTTAGGTTAGGTTAGGTTAGGTTAGGTTAGGTTAGGTTAGGTTAGGTTAGGTTAGGTTAGGTTAGGTTAGGTTAGGTTAGGTTAGGTTAGGTTAGGTTAGGTTAGGTTAGGTTAGGTTAGGTTAGGTTAGGTTAGGTTAGGTTAGGTTAGGTTAGGTTAGGTTAGGTTAGGTTAGGTTAGGTTAGGTTAGGTTAGGTTAGGTTAGGTTAGGTTAGGTTAGGTTAGGTTAGGTTAGGTTAGGTTAGGTTAGGTTAGGTTAGGTTAGGTTAGGTTAGGTTAGGTTAGGTTAGGTTAGGTTAGGTTAGGTTAGGTTAGGTTAGGTTAGGTTAGGTTAGGTTAGGTTAGGTTAGGTTAGGTTAGGTTAGGTTAGGTTAGGTTAGGTTAGGTTAGGTTAGGTTAGGTTAGGTTAGGTTAGGTTAGGTTAGGTTAGGTTAGGTTAGGTTAGGTTAGGTTAGGTTAGGTTAGGTTAGGTTAGGTTAGGTTAGGTTAGGTTAGGTTAGGTTAGGTTAGGTTAGGTTAGGTTAGGTTAGGTTAGGTTAGGTTAGGTTAGGTTAGGTTAGGTTAGGTTAGGTTAGGTTAGGTTAGGTTAGGTTAGGTTAGGTTAGGTTAGGTTAGGTTAGGTTAGGTTAGGTTAGGTTAGGTTAGGTTAGGTTAGGTTAGGTTAGGTTAGGTTAGGTTAGGTTAGGTTAGGTTAGGTTAGGTTAGGTTAGGTTAGGTTAGGTTAGGTTAGGTTAGGTTAGGTTAGGTTAGGTTAGGTTAGGTTAGGTTAGGTTAGGTTAGGTTAGGTTAGGTTAGGTTAGGTTAGGTTAGGTTAGGTTAGGTTAGGTTAGGTTAGGTTAGGTTAGGTTAGGTTAGGTTAGGTTAGGTTAGGTTAGGTTAGGTTAGGTTAGGTTAGGTTAGGTTAGGTTAGGTTAGGTTAGGTTAGGTTAGGTTAGGTTAGGTTAGGTTAGGTTAGGTTAGGTTAGGTTAGGTTAGGTTAGGTTAGGTTAGGTTAGGTTAGGTTAGGTTAGGTTAGGTTAGGTTAGGTTAGGTTAGGTTAGGTTAGGTTAGGTTAGGTTAGGTTAGGTTAGGTTAGGTTAGGTTAGGTTAGGTTAGGTTAGGTTAGGTTAGGTTAGGTTAGGTTAGGTTAGGTTAGGTTAGGTTAGGTTAGGTTAGGTTAGGTTAGGTTAGGTTAGGTTAGGTTAGGTTAGGTTAGGTTAGGTTAGGTTAGGTTAGGTTAGGTTAGGTTAGGTTAGGTTAGGTTAGGTTAGGTTAGGTTAGGTTAGGTTAGGTTAGGTTAGGTTAGGTTAGGTTAGGTTAGGTTAGGTTAGGTTAGGTTAGGTTAGGTTAGGTTAGGTTAGGTTAGGTTAGGTTAGGTTAGGTTAGGTTAGGTTAGGTTAGGTTAGGTTAGGTTAGGTTAGGTTAGGTTAGGTTAGGTTAGGTTAGGTTAGGTTAGGTTAGGTTAGGTTAGGTTAGGTTAGGTTAGGTTAGGTTAGGTTAGGTTAGGTTAGGTTAGGTTAGGTTAGGTTAGGTTAGGTTAGGTTAGGTTAGGTTAGGTTAGGTTAGGTTAGGTTAGGTTAGGTTAGGTTAGGTTAGGTTAGGTTAGGTTAGGTTAGGTTAGGTTAGGTTAGGTTAGGTTAGGTTAGGTTAGGTTAGGTTAGGTTAGGTTAGGTTAGGTTAGGTTAGGTTAGGTTAGGTTAGGTTAGGTTAGGTTAGGTTAGGTTAGGTTAGGTTAGGTTAGGTTAGGTTAGGTTAGGTTAGGTTAGGTTAGGTTAGGTTAGGTTAGGTTAGGTTAGGTTAGGTTAGGTTAGGTTAGGTTAGGTTAGGTTAGGTTAGGTTAGGTTAGGTTAGGTTAGGTTAGGTTAGGTTAGGTTAGGTTAGGTTAGGTTAGGTTAGGTTAGGTTAGGTTAGGTTAGGTTAGGTTAGGTTAGGTTAGGTTAGGTTAGGTTAGGTTAGGTTAGGTTAGGTTAGGTTAGGTTAGGTTAGGTTAGGTTAGGTTAGGTTAGGTTAGGTTAGGTTAGGTTAGGTTAGGTTAGGTTAGGTTAGGTTAGGTTAGGTTAGGTTAGGTTAGGTTAGGTTAGGTTAGGTTAGGTTAGGTTAGGTTAGGTTAGGTTAGGTTAGGTTAGGTTAGGTTAGGTTAGGTTAGGTTAGGTTAGGTTAGGTTAGGTTAGGTTAGGTTAGGTTAGGTTAGGTTAGGTTAGGTTAGGTTAGGTTAGGTTAGGTTAGGTTAGGTTAGGTTAGGTTAGGTTAGGTTAGGTTAGGTTAGGTTAGGTTAGGTTAGGTTAGGTTAGGTTAGGTTAGGTTAGGTTAGGTTAGGTTAGGTTAGGTTAGGTTAGGTTAGGTTAGGTTAGGTTAGGTTAGGTTAGGTTAGGTTAGGTTAGGTTAGGTTAGGTTAGGTTAGGTTAGGTTAGGTTAGGTTAGGTTAGGTTAGGTTAGGTTAGGTTAGGTTAGGTTAGGTTAGGTTAGGTTAGGTTAGGTTAGGTTAGGTTAGGTTAGGTTAGGTTAGGTTAGGTTAGGTTAGGTTAGGTTAGGTTAGGTTAGGTTAGGTTAGGTTAGGTTAGGTTAGGTTAGGTTAGGTTAGGTTAGGTTAGGTTAGGTTAGGTTAGGTTAGGTTAGGTTAGGTTAGGTTAGGTTAGGTTAGGTTAGGTTAGGTTAGGTTAGGTTAGGTTAGGTTAGGTTAGGTTAGGTTAGGTTAGGTTAGGTTAGGTTAGGTTAGGTTAGGTTAGGTTAGGTTAGGTTAGGTTAGGTTAGGTTAGGTTAGGTTAGGTTAGGTTAGGTTAGGTTAGGTTAGGTTAGGTTAGGTTAGGTTAGGTTAGGTTAGGTTAGGTTAGGTTAGGTTAGGTTAGGTTAGGTTAGGTTAGGTTAGGTTAGGTTAGGTTAGGTTAGGTTAGGTTAGGTTAGGTTAGGTTAGGTTAGGTTAGGTTAGGTTAGGTTAGGTTAGGTTAGGTTAGGTTAGGTTAGGTTAGGTTAGGTTAGGTTAGGTTAGGTTAGGTTAGGTTAGGTTAGGTTAGGTTAGGTTAGGTTAGGTTAGGTTAGGTTAGGTTAGGTTAGGTTAGGTTAGGTTAGGTTAGGTTAGGTTAGGTTAGGTTAGGTTAGGTTAGGTTAGGTTAGGTTAGGTTAGGTTAGGTTAGGTTAGGTTAGGTTAGGTTAGGTTAGGTTAGGTTAGGTTAGGTTAGGTTAGGTTAGGTTAGGTTAGGTTAGGTTAGGTTAGGTTAGGTTAGGTTAGGTTAGGTTAGGTTAGGTTAGGTTAGGTTAGGTTAGGTTAGGTTAGGTTAGGTTAGGTTAGGTTAGGTTAGGTTAGGTTAGGTTAGGTTAGGTTAGGTTAGGTTAGGTTAGGTTAGGTTAGGTTAGGTTAGGTTAGGTTAGGTTAGGTTAGGTTAGGTTAGGTTAGGTTAGGTTAGGTTAGGTTAGGTTAGGTTAGGTTAGGTTAGGTTAGGTTAGGTTAGGTTAGGTTAGGTTAGGTTAGGTTAGGTTAGGTTAGGTTAGGTTAGGTTAGGTTAGGTTAGGTTAGGTTAGGTTAGGTTAGGTTAGGTTAGGTTAGGTTAGGTTAGGTTAGGTTAGGTTAGGTTAGGTTAGGTTAGGTTAGGTTAGGTTAGGTTAGGTTAGGTTAGGTTAGGTTAGGTTAGGTTAGGTTAGGTTAGGTTAGGTTAGGTTAGGTTAGGTTAGGTTAGGTTAGGTTAGGTTAGGTTAGGTTAGGTTAGGTTAGGTTAGGTTAGGTTAGGTTAGGTTAGGTTAGGTTAGGTTAGGTTAGGTTAGGTTAGGTTAGGTTAGGTTAGGTTAGGTTAGGTTAGGTTAGGTTAGGTTAGGTTAGGTTAGGTTAGGTTAGGTTAGGTTAGGTTAGGTTAGGTTAGGTTAGGTTAGGTTAGGTTAGGTTAGGTTAGGTTAGGTTAGGTTAGGTTAGGTTAGGTTAGGTTAGGTTAGGTTAGGTTAGGTTAGGTTAGGTTAGGTTAGGTTAGGTTAGGTTAGGTTAGGTTAGGTTAGGTTAGGTTAGGTTAGGTTAGGTTAGGTTAGGTTAGGTTAGGTTAGGTTAGGTTAGGTTAGGTTAGGTTAGGTTAGGTTAGGTTAGGTTAGGTTAGGTTAGGTTAGGTTAGGTTAGGTTAGGTTAGGTTAGGTTAGGTTAGGTTAGGTTAGGTTAGGTTAGGTTAGGTTAGGTTAGGTTAGGTTAGGTTAGGTTAGGTTAGGTTAGGTTAGGTTAGGTTAGGTTAGGTTAGGTTAGGTTAGGTTAGGTTAGGTTAGGTTAGGTTAGGTTAGGTTAGGTTAGGTTAGGTTAGGTTAGGTTAGGTTAGGTTAGGTTAGGTTAGGTTAGGTTAGGTTAGGTTAGGTTAGGTTAGGTTAGGTTAGGTTAGGTTAGGTTAGGTTAGGTTAGGTTAGGTTAGGTTAGGTTAGGTTAGGTTAGGTTAGGTTAGGTTAGGTTAGGTTAGGTTAGGTTAGGTTAGGTTAGGTTAGGTTAGGTTAGGTTAGGTTAGGTTAGGTTAGGTTAGGTTAGGTTAGGTTAGGTTAGGTTAGGTTAGGTTAGGTTAGGTTAGGTTAGGTTAGGTTAGGTTAGGTTAGGTTAGGTTAGGTTAGGTTAGGTTAGGTTAGGTTAGGTTAGGTTAGGTTAGGTTAGGTTAGGTTAGGTTAGGTTAGGTTAGGTTAGGTTAGGTTAGGTTAGGTTAGGTTAGGTTAGGTTAGGTTAGGTTAGGTTAGGTTAGGTTAGGTTAGGTTAGGTTAGGTTAGGTTAGGTTAGGTTAGGTTAGGTTAGGTTAGGTTAGGTTAGGTTAGGTTAGGTTAGGTTAGGTTAGGTTAGGTTAGGTTAGGTTAGGTTAGGTTAGGTTAGGTTAGGTTAGGTTAGGTTAGGTTAGGTTAGGTTAGGTTAGGTTAGGTTAGGTTAGGTTAGGTTAGGTTAGGTTAGGTTAGGTTAGGTTAGGTTAGGTTAGGTTAGGTTAGGTTAGGTTAGGTTAGGTTAGGTTAGGTTAGGTTAGGTTAGGTTAGGTTAGGTTAGGTTAGGTTAGGTTAGGTTAGGTTAGGTTAGGTTAGGTTAGGTTAGGTTAGGTTAGGTTAGGTTAGGTTAGGTTAGGTTAGGTTAGGTTAGGTTAGGTTAGGTTAGGTTAGGTTAGGTTAGGTTAGGTTAGGTTAGGTTAGGTTAGGTTAGGTTAGGTTAGGTTAGGTTAGGTTAGGTTAGGTTAGGTTAGGTTAGGTTAGGTTAGGTTAGGTTAGGTTAGGTTAGGTTAGGTTAGGTTAGGTTAGGTTAGGTTAGGTTAGGTTAGGTTAGGTTAGGTTAGGTTAGGTTAGGTTAGGTTAGGTTAGGTTAGGTTAGGTTAGGTTAGGTTAGGTTAGGTTAGGTTAGGTTAGGTTAGGTTAGGTTAGGTTAGGTTAGGTTAGGTTAGGTTAGGTTAGGTTAGGTTAGGTTAGGTTAGGTTAGGTTAGGTTAGGTTAGGTTAGGTTAGGTTAGGTTAGGTTAGGTTAGGTTAGGTTAGGTTAGGTTAGGTTAGGTTAGGTTAGGTTAGGTTAGGTTAGGTTAGGTTAGGTTAGGTTAGGTTAGGTTAGGTTAGGTTAGGTTAGGTTAGGTTAGGTTAGGTTAGGTTAGGTTAGGTTAGGTTAGGTTAGGTTAGGTTAGGTTAGGTTAGGTTAGGTTAGGTTAGGTTAGGTTAGGTTAGGTTAGGTTAGGTTAGGTTAGGTTAGGTTAGGTTAGGTTAGGTTAGGTTAGGTTAGGTTAGGTTAGGTTAGGTTAGGTTAGGTTAGGTTAGGTTAGGTTAGGTTAGGTTAGGTTAGGTTAGGTTAGGTTAGGTTAGGTTAGGTTAGGTTAGGTTAGGTTAGGTTAGGTTAGGTTAGGTTAGGTTAGGTTAGGTTAGGTTAGGTTAGGTTAGGTTAGGTTAGGTTAGGTTAGGTTAGGTTAGGTTAGGTTAGGTTAGGTTAGGTTAGGTTAGGTTAGGTTAGGTTAGGTTAGGTTAGGTTAGGTTAGGTTAGGTTAGGTTAGGTTAGGTTAGGTTAGGTTAGGTTAGGTTAGGTTAGGTTAGGTTAGGTTAGGTTAGGTTAGGTTAGGTTAGGTTAGGTTAGGTTAGGTTAGGTTAGGTTAGGTTAGGTTAGGTTAGGTTAGGTTAGGTTAGGTTAGGTTAGGTTAGGTTAGGTTAGGTTAGGTTAGGTTAGGTTAGGTTAGGTTAGGTTAGGTTAGGTTAGGTTAGGTTAGGTTAGGTTAGGTTAGGTTAGGTTAGGTTAGGTTAGGTTAGGTTAGGTTAGGTTAGGTTAGGTTAGGTTAGGTTAGGTTAGGTTAGGTTAGGTTAGGTTAGGTTAGGTTAGGTTAGGTTAGGTTAGGTTAGGTTAGGTTAGGTTAGGTTAGGTTAGGTTAGGTTAGGTTAGGTTAGGTTAGGTTAGGTTAGGTTAGGTTAGGTTAGGTTAGGTTAGGTTAGGTTAGGTTAGGTTAGGTTAGGTTAGGTTAGGTTAGGTTAGGTTAGGTTAGGTTAGGTTAGGTTAGGTTAGGTTAGGTTAGGTTAGGTTAGGTTAGGTTAGGTTAGGTTAGGTTAGGTTAGGTTAGGTTAGGTTAGGTTAGGTTAGGTTAGGTTAGGTTAGGTTAGGTTAGGTTAGGTTAGGTTAGGTTAGGTTAGGTTAGGTTAGGTTAGGTTAGGTTAGGTTAGGTTAGGTTAGGTTAGGTTAGGTTAGGTTAGGTTAGGTTAGGTTAGGTTAGGTTAGGTTAGGTTAGGTTAGGTTAGGTTAGGTTAGGTTAGGTTAGGTTAGGTTAGGTTAGGTTAGGTTAGGTTAGGTTAGGTTAGGTTAGGTTAGGTTAGGTTAGGTTAGGTTAGGTTAGGTTAGGTTAGGTTAGGTTAGGTTAGGTTAGGTTAGGTTAGGTTAGGTTAGGTTAGGTTAGGTTAGGTTAGGTTAGGTTAGGTTAGGTTAGGTTAGGTTAGGTTAGGTTAGGTTAGGTTAGGTTAGGTTAGGTTAGGTTAGGTTAGGTTAGGTTAGGTTAGGTTAGGTTAGGTTAGGTTAGGTTAGGTTAGGTTAGGTTAGGTTAGGTTAGGTTAGGTTAGGTTAGGTTAGGTTAGGTTAGGTTAGGTTAGGTTAGGTTAGGTTAGGTTAGGTTAGGTTAGGTTAGGTTAGGTTAGGTTAGGTTAGGTTAGGTTAGGTTAGGTTAGGTTAGGTTAGGTTAGGTTAGGTTAGGTTAGGTTAGGTTAGGTTAGGTTAGGTTAGGTTAGGTTAGGTTAGGTTAGGTTAGGTTAGGTTAGGTTAGGTTAGGTTAGGTTAGGTTAGGTTAGGTTAGGTTAGGTTAGGTTAGGTTAGGTTAGGTTAGGTTAGGTTAGGTTAGGTTAGGTTAGGTTAGGTTAGGTTAGGTTAGGTTAGGTTAGGTTAGAGTTAGGTTAGGTTAGGTTAGGTTAGGTTAGGTTAGGTTAGGTTAGGTTAGGTTAGGTTAGGTTAGGTTAGGTTAGGTTAGGTTAGGTTAGGTTAGGTTAGGTTAGGTTAGGTTAGGTTAGGTTAGGTTAGGTTAGGTTAGGTTAGGTTAGGTTAGGTTAGGTTAGGTTAGGTTAGGTTAGGTTAGGTTAGGTTAGGTTAGGTTAGGTTAGGTTAGGTTAGGTTAGGTTAGGTTAGGTTAGGTTAGGTTAGGTTAGGTTAGGTTAGGTTAGGTTAGGTTAGGTTAGGTTAGGTTAGGTTAGGTTAGGTTAGGTTAGGTTAGGTTAGGTTAGGTTAGGTTAGGTTAGGTTAGGTTAGGTTAGGTTAGGTTAGGTTAGGTTAGGTTAGGTTAGGTTAGGTTAGGTTAGGTTAGGTTAGGTTAGGTTAGGTTAGGTTAGGTTAGGTTAGGTTAGGTTAGGTTAGGTTAGGTTAGGTTAGGTTAGGTTAGGTTAGGTTAGGT